>OZ020523.1:2971820-2995446 GCA_963971425.1 Bryoerythrophyllum caledonicum
TGGCCAAAAATCATGCAGCACTTGGGCGGCGGAGGAGTTGGCGGGCGCTCTGGGCGCACCGTCGTGTACCCGCTGGACACCATCAAGACTCGGATGCAAGCACAGAACATGGTATTGGTTGAATGAATTGATTTTGCTAGATTGAGACGTGCATTTGGGGGGACTGGTAATGAGATTGTTTTATTGCGAACCTTTTGCAGCACGGCAAGGAGCCTCAGTACAAAGACGAGATGGACTGCTTTAAGCAGCTTGTGACCAAGGAGGGGCCGGCTTCCCTGTACTCTGGCCTCGTACCGCAGCTCTTGGGCATAGCTCCGGAGAAGGTACACACAACAATCCACATTGTTTTTGAGTGCACTGATTGCAGCACCAACCACAGTTTGTTCATGCTGGCCCTTTAAACAGGACCGACATTCTTCTTCTTTCATGGATTGCATTGTATTCTCACTCTAAACCAGCTGGTGGTTGTCATCAGGCCATGAAGCTGACGGTCAACGAGGCGTTATTGAGCAGTCTGGAGGCCATGATGCCCGGCGCGCGCGTCTGGGCACTGGAGTTCATCGCTGGTGGAGGTGGAGGTGCTTCTCAGGTACGAAACCTCAGCAGTCCGTTTATCCGTTCAACATCTCCTCGTTTAAGTACAGGTATTTACACCCAGTGTATGTGATATCTAGGTGGTGTTCACGAATCCCATGGAAATCGTGAAAGTCAGGCTCCAGACGCAAAAGGAAGGGGCGCCGAAGAAGGAGCTGTGGACCATCGTGAAGGAGCTGGGAGTGAAAGGCTTGTACGATGGTGCGGGCGTGACCCTGGCCCGTGATGTGCCGAGCTCGGCCATCTTCTTCGCCATTTACACGCTGCTTCGCGGACTGTACCCGGAACAGAGTTTCCTCGCTGGAGCCATCGCTGCCATCCCCGCCACCGTGCTGGTCACTCCTATGGATATCATCAAAACCCGGCTCCAGGTATGCTCATAAATGACAGCTCAAGCTTAAATAGAACCTTTAACATGTATCTAAACTACCGCATGTTGTAGGGAGAGACTTTTGATGCATCAATCTTCCAGTCTGTATGATGTCCTGATTCATTAATATGTTGTGCGCAGAAAGAGCCTGCAGCAGGAGAGCCACAATACACCGACTGGTGGGAATGTTTGCAGGACATTGTGACGAAGGAGGGGCCACAGGCTCTGTTCAAAGGCAGTCTGTTGCGTGTTCTACGTACGAGCCCACAGTTCGGCATCACGCTCATGATTTACGGAATCTTGACCGAAGGAGGATCATAACGCCATTCATTTATTTATTGCGTGCTAGGGAGATTTACCTATCCGGCAACTGTAATTTACGTAGTGAGCTCAGGAGAAGTTGCCGATCATCGAAGGAGACACTGCTCTCAGGTGTCTATTGGCACCTCAGGCCTTCCAGAAACATTGGACTGATTATTTTTTAGTAGATAGCGTGACCTGATCGCCGAGACAGTTTTGTTGTAAATTCACCATTCTTTCACTTTACAAAAATCAATTGTAGATTTTCACCACCCTCACTGCTTTGTTGTCCCCAAGTGACAGCAATTCTCCGTTTCCTAATACTACTGTAAAAATTTATCTCTCATGTGCCGGCGTTCCTGTGGGATCTCTTTATTGACCCTGTTCGAGCGTTGCACCAAACCGCAGCCTCGGGTGGGTCCATTTTTCTGGCCCTGCCCGATTTAGGGTTCTAGAGGCTTTTTTTTTTGTTTTTTTTTACAAAATTAGGGCCTGCGGCCCCAAATTACCTAGAGTGAATTACCTTTGGATCAAGCAGGGCCCCCCTCCAACATAAAAACAGGGGCCGGTTTTGTCCCTATCCTCCCCCACCCTTCCAAGCTTGAGGCTTGGTGCAACGCTCGACCGGGGTATATTTAGGCAAATCTGTTCCGGTGGACATTCACATTGAATAGATATTCAGGTCATCATCTGAATACCGGGTTGAGGGGAGGCGTCAACAGCGGCGGCAGAAGAGACATGCACGCAGGCAGCGAGTGATGATGTAAAGAGGCAAATAGCCGCGTGTCTTTTTTTTTTTTTTTTGAAGCAAACCAAAAAACGGATTTGATTGCAGAAAAAAGTCACCAGGACGTACAAAGGTCAGACGTGCCAGTTTTGGCAACGCCAAGGACCCAAGACTCAAGACACAGGACTGACGTGAAACTCTTTGACCTAAACTAAGTGATCGCCTTGGCCGCTACATAGCAACTCATGACAATCCCAAGTGGAGTCGAAAAGGTTTGCCGCCTTGTTTCTGCTAGCCTCGGTGTTGGTAGTGAGAACTTTGTCCCAAGCGATTCTCCCATAAGCAAATAGCCGCGTGTCAGCGCCAAAGTGTGTTCCGTTGACGGCGAATTGAAGGCGGTCGTTCGCACGGTGTCCTGAGAACCGGATACAGATATCAAAAGGTTGATGCACCGGGAATTGAACCCGGGTCTATACCATGGCAGGGTACTATTCTACCATTGACTTTAAAGACCCAATTTGGGAGATTGGACGGAAACCAAAACCAAGGCGACACAAGGTCCCACAATAATCGGCACCGGCGAGCCCTAGGCACACAAGCTCCAGGAGGCCAGACAACTAGCACAAAAGAAGGCCGGTCTCCGAAGGAGCCAGCATGAATAAAGTGTCTGTTTGTTCCACTACTAAGACCATGCCCACCGGACAAGGAATTAGTAAGCTGGAACTACTTCCCCCTCTCGAAGGTAGACACTATGTAACAAGTAACCAAAAACCATAAAACTAACCAATCAAAAGAGTAGCAAGGAAGGAGGGAGGGGGGAGAAGAGAGGAGAGAAGGGAGGGAGAAGAGAGAGGGGAGGGAAAGGGAGAGGAGGGTGTGTTTCGCACTGTCAGGATTTCTTAGAAATGAAGGGGTAATTTTTTGGGGGGTCTTGTATATTAGAAAGGGCTTGGTTGTTTTCAATTTTGTATTTATGTAGAAGGATTTACATAGCATGTTGTATGGCAATGATGTTAATATTCTTGAAAATATTTGTAACAGTATCAATAGGAATTTTGAAGGTATCTTCCAGGATTTTTATAGATGGGATAAAGGTGGTGGCACGGGCGCTGGCTGTGATTACAATAAGGGGGTCTACTTTCCATTCGAGGGCAGTGATGCCATCAATAAGGGGTTGGTATTTATTGATTTTGTTTTCAATTGTTTTTGGGGAGAATCTGTCATTACAATATGTAAATTCGATGAATTGAATGATGTAGTCTTGGTTTATGTGGTCGGGTAGGGGGTCATTGTATGGTAGGCCTCTAACGCAGAGTATGTCTAGTTTGAGTCGAGCATTGTAGTGGCATTGTTGAGTTTCACATGTACATGGAAGTAGCCATGGTGGAACCGTATTTTCTTGTGGGTTGTTATTAAAGGTGACGACATTCATGAGAATAAAACATCTCGATTTGTTATGGGAGGTGATTAATTTATGGATTTCCCATACGGCTTTGTTGTGTCTTTTGACAATTAGGGAGTGTATGTGGTGGTTATGACATTTAAGTAAAACATGTAGCCATGTGTCGGGGTCCGTGGAAGTGCATATGGGGCATGTTATAGATGGGAATCTTTCTATTCCAAAGAAGAGTTGTTTTCGGGCGTTTCCCATATGTTGACCGGTATGGAATTTGATGAGGCATGTTATTTGTGAGTCGGTGATGATGGGATTCTTCTAGAAATTTGTAAAGAGTTCATTGTCTATTTTGTTGTTGCCGGTCCATTTTTCTATATTGAGGAAGTTTTCTACGATTGTGTCAAGGTTGTTATAGAGCAACTAGCACAAAGCTAAGAGGGGGAAGGAAGATCCACACGACCGGAGGCCCATACAACAACCAAAAGACCAAAGTTCAATTAGGCTCAATAGCATGGGATGCCTGCCTCTCGATAGAGGCAGGACTTGTGAATTCAAGGTTGAATAGAGAAAACATCCTAGAAGAAATCCGGCTACGGGATCTCCCACGAAGACTTAGAGGCGCTTCAGTTGTTGTCGTGCTCTATTGAAGGTGATTGAACACCACTGGAGAGACTGCCAGCGAGGAAGAACCTATGTAGTGACAAGTGTATCTTCTGGGTTGTCTTCCACTCGAGAGGGCCACATGAAAGGATATGCTTCAACAAGTGACGCTCCCTAATGAGAACGCGGTTGCGAAGCCGAAAAGTGGGCTATCCAGAAGAGAGCTTGATCACAAAGATCCTCTTTGGACTACAACAATTTCGGAAGCCCTAGAGACTCGGCGATAGCACTCCTCGAGTGCCAGCTCTTGATCTACCTCTTTCAAAATCACACCAAACACCTCTTCCGCATGGGCACAACAGGCGTAATGTTAGCTGAAGGAGCCGAATTCGTAGTCAGATCTACCTCTGGGGTGGCCAACTACAATGGCAGAGTGCCCAAAGACTCCGATGAGGCTAGAGAATGAAGAATTGATGGCCACGTGCAATCAGACTAAAGGATTTAAATTGGTTCTCCAAATCCCTAGAAAGGAAATCCTTGAGAGGAACCACGTTCCACCTTGCGGATGTGCTTATGGAGCAAAAAACTACACTTTGGCTCCATGAGACTAGAGACTCACCCTCCTTCATTTGTTGTTTAGAAAATTTTCTATTTTTGACATGAGTACCGGGTGAGTTCTCTCCATGCTCCCATGCCTGCCTAGATCGTCTTTTACCAAGCACAGAATAACGCCACTCTAGTATAAAAGTCGCCTTTCCTTAAATCATAAGAGCACTTTTAGCACCATAGCTACCAAATAAGGCAGGTGCAAAGGATCTCCCACGGTCGTTTGTTAGGTGCTTTTGAAACCTTAGACACTGCCGTGATCGCCGCAGATCCCGGACGCTTTGGGACGTCATAGAGACTAGATAGGACCTCCCACCAAGTGCCAAGCTACGGAGCCATGCTTGCTAAATGCCTTATGTAACGCACCCGCTCCCAAACGTCCACCAATGCCGGACAAAGATAAAACGCATGCTTTGGGGTTATGAGGGCGCCCAAGTTACACATGTTGCACAAGCCGCTGTTGTTGAACATACTCTTGTCTTTCCGCCACGTTGCAAGGGGCATACCTCCTTGGCATGTGAGCTAGACCATTGTTGAGTCTTTCTCTGGGATCCACAGATCCCAAAGGGCCTTATAAAAACCTTTGATCTACCATTGAAGCTCATTTCGGGAAGTTTCATTGATAATAAGCCCGGAGGCCATCGCGCCCCACCGCAGGCGAGGAATCAAAGGTTTAGGGTCTATTCGCACCTAGAGGTACATGGGGTATTAAGGCGGTGTTAGGAAAATGTGGTTTCACACCAGAAATGGTGTTAGTTGTAGAACTGACATGGCAAGGATGAAAATATGAGCTGGATAGTGGAGGTAGAGCAAAGGTAAGGCGGTGGTTTGGATTTAGTGGAGGGGATATATGTGTTTTTTAAATCTTCGTAATATGAACATTCTAAAGAACAAAATCTACCAATCATCGCAAGTAGGTGAGAGGTACCAATTTTAGCCTTGAAGGTCACCTTAAGATATTTGCCAACACTGTAGCAACTTAAAGTGTCAAGTATGGGTTTTTTTTTAGTGCATGATGCATGGGTAAACAATTCCCACAATTTTATATCCATCCCCAAATCTCGTCTTCAATGTGTCAGACGGAAATAGCTAATGACCCCCCACATACACACCATCCCCGCCCCCCAACATACATCCCCAAAAACCCTACCACATATCCCATTAATAACATCATATACCATAAACATATCCAACACACAGACACAAATAACATACAAAATACCTACACAAAATATTTATGCCAATGGCAACACAACGATAACGCATACAATAAATGGCTCCCCCAAAGAGACCTATTTCCAAGACACGATACCAATACCTCCACACATAACACCGAAAAATTAAAACAATACTATCAAAAAACCCAAAACAAAACATACTCAGATATCATCCAAGCCCACTACCCACAAGAACAACTTTTAGACTCAAGATCTGTGACACCACCCATAATTATTCCACTCTTAAACATTTACACAACAGAATGCAACCCCGAAAAAGATATCCTTACATCCTCAAACACAATTCTAATAGATAATGATCAAGCACATCTATATGAAGAAAATGGCCGACACTTACACACCATCCCCATTACTCGACTCCAATGGTTATGGAATCAATACAATACAAAACTACAAACCCCCACAAACATTGAACCAACGACCCAACCCTTTGAAACCGAACTAATCTGGTTATACCAAAGGTATAAATACCGAATACCAAAAACTGACCCCCTAAAAAATGCACAATACACAATACCCACTTCCATTTAAGACTCACTAATCTCTTCCTTTAACATTGAACAATCATATTTTTCTTCCCCGGTCACATGTTCTACCAAATTAAAAAAATTCTACTCACCTTATGAAAGAGACAAATATTCGGATCCCTAGGAAAGGCCTTTGACTATAAATGGATCGGCAATGGTATAGCTCACCCCCACAACGAGAAAGACATGGAACAAGTAATACATTGGGCTCGACTTGCCGCCAAACAAGATCCAAATAACACAAATACAATCATCATCACACCGAACAACAATTGGTACCAAAACAACAACCTACACTCAAACCCATTTCCAGATTTCCATATCATTACAATATTTGAAGCAGACACCATACCATATGAAGAACCTACTATTCCACCCGAGCTAAAAAAACCCCGAAACGAGCCATCTACATTACAAATACTATGCGTCCATCACCAAAATCAAACCCTTGGCTCCCTCGAACAAATTGCAGAACTCACCTCCATAACAGACAATCTAGACATACACCGACCATACACAAAACTGGCCCCACCAACAGCCACACAAACCCCTGTAAACAAAAGTAAAAACTGGTCAAAACTAAATTATGTCAACAACACAATAAACTACTCCGTCACACCTCCCCCTCTTTCAAATTATCCAACTCATACCACACCAAAATTTAACCCAACACACAGCTATTACACTGATGGCTCCTTTAAACCACTTGAACAAATTAGCCCGGGCTCCTGGCGCAGAGAAAAAGCCGTCTATGGCATATATAATTCTACCAAGGAAATTAAACTAGCCAAAAGACTCCATGGACTACAAAACATCCTCAGAGCAGAACTCATGGCCATTCACAAAACGCTACAAATCATCACAACAAAATACAAAAATGAATCCGCACATATATTCACCGATTGTATAAATGCACTATACCTAATAAACACGCAAATAACACACCCTACCTTTCATAATAGCCACCCCGACCAAATCATATTAACATCAATGGTCCAAATGTTACAAAACCGTGCACAAATCACAACCCTCCATAAAGTGAGAGTCCATGCCAACATTGATGGCAACGAACAAGCAGACAAATTAGCAAAAGAAGGCCGAGAAAAAACACACAAAAATGCCAAAGACCCACACGAGCATGCCCATGCTACCCCATACTACTTTCAAAAAGAAGAATGGCCTTCCAAAGAAGATACCCCTAACAAAGGCCCAATTAGATTTTTGGGCAAATATCTCAAAAAACAAGACCTCTACAACAATCTTGACACAATCTCAGAAAAATATTCCTAACATAGAAAAATGGACTAACAATAACGACATAGACAATGAACTCTCTACAAGCTTTTGGAAAAACCCCATCATCTCAGACTCGCAAATAACATGCCTCATCAAATTCCGTACTGGTCAATATATGGGAAACGTTCGCAAACAACTTTTCTTTGGAATAGAAAGATTTCCATCCATAACATGCCCAATATGTCCCTCAACGGACCCCGACACATGGCTTCATGTTCTACTCAAATGCCAAAACCACCACATACACTCTCTAATTGTTAAAAGACACAATAAAGCAGTATGGGAAGTCCGAAAACTAATCACCTCCTATAATAAATCGAGATGTTTTATACTAATGAACGCAGGCATTTTTAATAACAACCCACAAGAAAATACGGTCCCCCCTTGGCTACTCCCATGCACATGTATGACCCAAAGATGTCATTGCAACGCTCGACTCAAACCGGACATCCTTTGTGTTAAAGGTTTACCATATAATGACCCACCACCCGATAACATCAACCAATACTACACCATTCAATTCATTGAATTCACATATTGCAACGATAGATTTTCTCCAGAAACAATCCAAAATAAAATTGATAAATACCAACCCCTTATTGACGACATCATTGCCCTCGGGTGGAATGTCAACCCCCTTATTGTAATAACATTTGGCGCTCGTGCCACCTCCTTCATCCCTGCTATGAATACTCTTGAAGATGTCTTCAAAATACCCATTGAAACAATTAAAACCACCTTTAAAAACATTAACACTATTGCTATTCAATATGCCATGTCCATTCTTCTGCATAAACGCAAAATTGAAAACAACCAAACCCTCCCCGATACTGAGGACCCCCCCTTAAATTCTTCCCCTCCTTGATTTATCATGACTAGTTGGTTTCAAGGTTTGTAATTACTTGCTTGGTAGGTGGTTGGTTAGTTGACTAGTTGCTTTGTTAGGGACTGGTTGGTTGGTTGGTTGGTCAGAGGTTCTTTGGCTACTTGTCACATAGTGTCTACCCTCGAGAGAGGGAAGTAGTTCTAGCTTACTTTTCCTTGTCCAGTGGGCATGGTCTTAGTAAGTGGAACGAACAGACACTTTATTCACGCCGGCGTCCTTCGGAGGCCGGCGTTATTCTTCTTATTCTTCTTCTTTAGCTAATGACCATGCAAATAGTGGTTGGAGTGCGAATGCCTTCATTCCTACCACCCCTCACAACAATGGATGGAAACTACTCAAACCAATTCTCAGTTAACTAGTATGAATAGGTCTACAAGTTTTGAGATAAAATGAAAATAGGAACCACCAATGGCAGGTACATACCTCCAGGTGCAAATAGACCCTTAGAAAACTAAAGCACAGGTTGGGAGTCCAAGTGACACAACGAAAAGAGGACAACCTCAAACCAAAGAATCAGAAAGAATGTGGAACAAAAGGGAAAAAAAAAACCATCCTGAAACAATCAAAGGCCAACAAGCCAGAATTGAACTTGCGTTTGAAGATCAATTGAGTCTTGAAGATCGTTTGGTAACACAAAAAGATCATCATCCGTAGTAGGGACCTCATTATTATTCATTGCAACTGAGGCATGAATACATGGAGAACATTGACATCATCCGAAACTTGTTCATCTTCGTCGTTGTTGGACATACCCTCGTCGGCAAAAATCATTGCGTGATTTATCATGTCTTGAATCTCTTCCTCATTGGCCCTTTGGAAGCTAAGGGAGATTAAAGTTGGAAACAACTTGATCAATAATATTATAGCCAATTCCATCCTTGGTAACTTCTACTCCATCTACTCCAAACCCAAACTGTGTAGCTATGAAAGAACTCGTTGAAAAGACCAAATATCGGTGTCAAAGTCCAAAGAGAGAAAATCCAATGGAGGAATAGCTTCCATTCAAGGATGACGTATACGTCTATAAGTGTTCACAACTTCCCGTGTTAAAAAATACAACTAGGGACAATCTGCCAATTATGTACAGATCCATTAATCTTCAAAAAAATGCCACCATGACTCCAAATTCATCAACAGATCAGCAACCCAATACCGACAATTCGTCAATATAGATGAATTAACATGGCACCTGGACTTTGCTTGAACGTCATCAAGCTCAAACACGTATTATTCTTCTCACGCCAATCAACCATTCTTATTGGTTTATTCCATGCTGTGCATGCCAAGCGGCTTTACGCCCTGAATGTCACATGCCAGTGACGAGTACACCAAGTTTCCTTCTCCAGTAAGACATGTCCAGGTTCTTTGTCCATACTCTTTTTATGCGGCTAAATGGACAAGCACTTGCTTTGCAATCTTCCGAGTCTTTCAGAAATTTGTCGGGGAGCATATTTGTTTTTGATGGTCACGTATCGATGTCATGTTTTTTTTTAATGTTTGTGTCGATTCATCCTGGAATAAAGTCCAGATCGGATTCTTGGTGGAGAATGTGGTTTTCTATTTTTTTGCAGCCCATTTTTCCCTAGAGGCATGTGGTTCTCTGAGTATAAATTTCAATACTCTTTCCAAGTCTCGTTCGATGGTGTTTATATTAAGTCTCTTATGTTTTGCAAATGGAGAAACCAGGCGCCAGTTTTCCAGATAAAACAAACAACCTTCCTCTTGAGTCTTTGGCTCTCTCTTGCTCTCTCCCGCCTAGAATGCATTTTTCTGCCGCTCCTCATCCTCTAAGATTACAACAAAGCCACCACCGGTCAGAAAACAATTCCTCCACAAATCAACTCGTCCTCCTTGAATCGAAGAAACCAAACTCGCCTCAATGTAGCTTGGAAACAATCCGGGGAAACAGAGATCTCAGATTGGAAAGCATCACTTGAAATCTCGTCAACTAATCAAAGAAAGAGACACCAACGAAGCTCCAAATCCGACCAAATGACTGACAAGAAAACAATCGGGAACAACGCCATTGCTGCTATTGCAACGCGCACTTGCCGAGGTTCACCAACAGTTTGTCTATTCCAAAAATCTTCTTGAAGATACGCTACAACACAAAGTGCAAGTGCAAATCACGAAATGCAAATGCAACAAAAATGCACCATTGCATATTCAGGGCAATATATGAAGGTGGAGGCACCCAATTCCGATCACTTAAGCCAGTTGGGGATTCAAATGACATAGTATGTCAAGAATATTTAAATGTAGAAAGATGCAGAATTAGGAATGAAACTCATCAAACATTTTTTCAAATTTAATCTCAAAGATTTGGAATTGATATAGAATTTAGAAGCCCAAAAATCACTCGAGCCCATCTTCATACTGTAGAGTATGTGAGATTTGGTGCCCTCCTTTGCCCTATGCCAATAAGTGAGAGTGAGTAAAAGAGAGGAGACATGCAATGGATATCCAACTTGTGGAGGTATCCAATGCCGACCATCGTCGTTCATTTTTCGAGGCAAGGCTACAATGAGAGCTCAATTGAGGTGGAGCAACCCAAAATTGCACACTTCATGACCCAATGCGGGTAATGGTTGGGGTTTCGAGATTTTGAGTTAGTGGATTTCGGTCGCTTCATGCACCATTTCATGCATTTACCATTTTCATGCACCTTTTTATGCACACTCTACTGATCAACTCTCGGTGGGCAATCGCAATTGTATACCTCCTCCTTACTACCTAGAAAACACCACACAATCTGATGCGTTCTAGGTCCACTTCATAACCAACCATAGACAATGTCACGGAGGCCATTGATAGAGTGCAAGAGGAGCAAAAAGTTTTTGGTGATTTTTGCCCGCATGCAAAATCACCAGATTTTTTTTTGCTCCTCTTGCACTATTGATGGCTTTCCTTGGTCCACTCCACCCGCAACCCCCTTGCACCTTGCACCCTTGCCCTTTTCCATTCATACATTGGCCATGCCCCAAGAGCCATGGTCCGAGGTTGTGGGGAATCAAAATCCGGACCACCTCATCCATTAAAAGCATTACATATCCAACAGGCCTGTAAATTGTTGTGCTCAACACATGACGGCCATATGCCATAAGTTTACGTACAACTCTAGTCTCAATAACATTTTCTCAACAAGAATGGTTGGAATGTAGCTCATATCAAAGACTCATTGTTGCTATATATTAACTTGTTGGTCCCGAGGCATATACCTTATGTGTTATCGATGTGATTTTGGTGACCAATTTTCTGCTTGAGTAAAATTGCCTGTGTGCCGAGGCGTCATAGAGATTGCCTGAAAAAAATGATGACATGGACCAATTTTTATGAATCAAAAGAATGATTATGATGGCAAAAATGAGCAACTTGCCAAAAGATATCCACAAGTTTAGTGAGAAGCTCATTTTTTGAGTTTGAAAAGAACTTGGTCTTATTTCTTATGAATCATTGTGAACACGCAATTAAGCAATTATGCACTTGGCCATTTAAAAGTGCACTTGGGTACAGCGGCGGCCATTGCGAACAAAAGTGGCAAAATTGCAAAATTGCCAAAAAAAAAAAAAATTTAAAAAAAAATTTCCAAAGGAATAAAAATTGAGCTTTTGCAACAATATTACGTACAATCATGGTTGTTAATATTGGAAGCGATTTTTTGGCATTTTCAACTAATTTGTGGTGGCCCCTCGTTAATACTAGATATATGTGTATTTAACATAGTTTCACAATATTTCAAAGATAGATTTGAAGGATTGAAGTTTACAAACATGCGTAATCACAAGTAAACATACTTTATGCAAGGGTTGGCAGTTGATTAAAAGATATTCTACATAGTTCATGATGCCTACAATGGTGGAAACAAAATATAGATGCTTCTACAATTGGACTTAGCACCAATAGTAAACACAGCTTTACTCTATAGGATTAATGACATAACATCCTACATCACCCTTAGAATATACTACTCTTATATACAATGTATATCAATTACCATACACAACTAGTATACTCTCAGAAAGGCACACTATCTACTCCATAGAATTTAGGGCTGCTTGCAAACGGTCGTTATCGATAGCTTCGTTTTGCATTGCAATATATTGTAGTATGTGAGCCTTTGCTGATTGAAGAATGCGAATCCTGCTTTCAACCTGCACTCCAAATACATTGTGCTTTCTCCACCCATTGGCCCTAGACATGGTTCTTTCCGGTGTGTCTACCCATGAAAAAATGCATGCATCTTTCTCTATCCAACTATGGCTCTCCCCAGATGGGTCCCAGAATGAGTCCATGCAATTTGCATACCGCTGTGCAGAAGACCCATGTCCATCAACAACCCCTCTTTGGATGATGGGCCAATACCAACAAACTTTTATCTTAAGTCTCCATCGGATTTTTCCTTCCTCAATTACTTTCCCCACATAGAATGGTACACCGCCTTCTATTTCTGCTCGATCAACACTCAAGGCTACAAATTGTCCACAACAGATATCAGATTGTGGATTAAATGGTGGAAATGGGTCGTGATTACCTTCATACATTGCTCCTTCTTCGGCTCTTTCCTCAATATAGTTGCGCTCTGTTCGTTGTGCCCTGTGCAGTGCTTGATTAGAGGGTCTTCCTCTGCGAGGACCAAAGTATCCTCGAGCCTCGGCATTTGGAAACATCGCCACTACCTGCTCTACGACATCTATCTCGCGATTTTCTTCATTTGCACCATCCATTACATCAAAAGATGCACTCTCTGTAGGTCTGGTGTTGGGGAAATTTGAAGGCCAAAATGGTGAGGAACGATGCTCATTGCTACGGTCTTTGTGTGGAAATTTAGCTAAATACAGTTTCAATCTTTCAGCCTCTACTTTTTCCTCACGATTCTTATCCTCATGTTGCAATTTTTGGATGCACCTTTGTTTATATACAATGAAGTCATCCAACGCCTTCAACTCCCGTTCGTCCGCTCCAAATACTTCCGCAAACGCTAGTCGCTCATCCCTACTTGGCAACAACCTCAAAGTTTTCGTCCCTACCTCCGGTCCCCATGGATCCTTGCAATAATGCTTGTGTTGTACTTGAACCTCACGAGTCCCTTCTCGATTGTCCATATAGAATCGCATGTGGTGCGGAAATGTTATGCCCACCAATGAATCCTGACCTGTCACTAAGTGAGGAGTTATGAACAATTTCCAATCCCATACATTCTCTAGCAGCCGGGCGCTAACAAATGCCTCAATAGGAGATGTTCCTCGTTTTATAAGACTAATCATTTCCTTCAACGAGTCCACGTCCGACCTCTTCAACATATTTGATATACAACTGAAGTGTTGATCAATATCTTCGTGTATATGGCCCACTATGAGAAAAGATAGTTGCACCTCCTGAAAAAAACCCAATCCCACCAATGTAGCACATAGAACAAACATATAAATGTTTTTGTTCTCGCGTGTGCAGTTATCCACTTGGATTCGCAATGTTGGTGGCAAAAGCCCTTCCTCCGCAGCACATCTCCTATCACGTACAACAATGTACTCACAACTTGGTTGCTATCGTGTTTGTGGTGAGCCCCAAACCACACGTCGCAATATAAACCAATACCATGTACAAGAACACCACACAGATGGGTCTTCAGAAACCGGTGTTCAATGTTCTTCACAGTCTAACGCATCCTCGGTACCATGGTCGTATTTTGGTCCATGCCATCCACTATGATGCATATGTACAACTCAGGGCTGATATAACATGACCTCTTGAATATCCAATAATGCCTACGTTCTTCCATCTGGTTGCACAGATGCAACATAAACAACTCCTTTATTTTTATTCTTGCATCCGCATTGGTGGTTCCCTCCATGGCACATTTATATTCCCAACAATGATAACACTTTGAGAATCTCGAGAATGGAGGTACCTGAACGTGGGGATACTTGATGCGCCACATCCTCCGGAACGAACTCATAGAAATGGTTTCCCCATTACAAATTTTCTTCACCTCCTCGTTCACGTAATTGAATATGTCAGATTTGGTTGTATTCATAGGAAGGAGAATGAGAGGCACCACTTCGTTATCACTCTTACGGCGAATACAACGATGAGGTTGAGGACAACCTGCTTCATCGACAAACGATTTAAAGCAAGCATCTGCCGCGGACATTCTAGTGCTCTCTCGAATCGGATTTGAAAGAGTATTGCCGTGAATCGATGTCACTCTTCCATATATTAGACAATCCTTCTTCAATTGCTTAAAGCGCCTCTGTGAATATCCAATTCCAAGAGCATAACAAACATTGCAAACTTCTTTCCCATCTAACTTTGTTACAAACTTGTCTCGACGAGTTCCTTCCGTCCTTGTGTAAAAAGAAACCAACATCTGTCTCATCCACGTACTTCGTACTGAAAACTCATTGGCCCATGCATTATATTGCATGTCCAATAGATACCTTGCTGGAACGTCCCTCAAACAATTCCGTTTGCATCCTCCTTGTGCCATCGTGATTTGCACGCTTCTAAGGGATACCTTACATGGTGCAGCTTCTGTCAATGATGGCTCTCTTGAATCTCTCCTTCTCCTATTTTACATAGAATAGGAACGACGTGCTGGTCTAACATGTTACATAAGCAAATCCATCTACATGGGGCAAATCTTGGATGTTTGAGGGAGTAGGTTGGGAAAACGGTGAATTTTCATCTACGGCGTTAGAAGCTTGACTACTGCATCGAGACCTCTCGGTGGATCTTGGTGTGTTGATGAACTGAGGAAAATCAAATTCTGGGGCCATCACTTGTGTAGGCGCTATCTGTGATCCAATGTCACCATGGACACTTGTAATATCAGGTTCTACAGACACTATACGTAGCAAAGACCAATGCCAACAAATGATCAAGCCCACACACATGCCAAGGCGTTCTCCTACAATCTCTCCAGTCCAATGCAATGCATCATCTACCCTAGAGATACGCACCGCCACCTCGAATGGGAACAACTTCGACCCATTCAATTTCATGCCACCTTTGAATGCATGCTCCATGGTTGCTAGACCCACCACATCTCATATCTCAGAAAGAAATTCTATCGCCCTTTCTAATTTAGATGTCATGATCCCAACAGATCTCTGTTGAATTTGCCATGCACGTGCTGCTTGTACTAATCGAGCCCCCACAGAGCTATTGGAAAGCATGTTATCCGTTTGGATGAGTGGTCGTTGTTAAGGTAGAGACTTGAGCATGATGAAGTCTAATGCACGAGAGATGGTTCTGGCTTGGTTAGGCCAGGTTTATATACTCAGGGTTACCACGTGGTGGGTGGTAACCATTGATTACATCTCGAACCACCTCAGTGAGTGGTTGGTTAATGAGTGTATTGGTGGTAGGTGAGGTTAGTTAGGCTCTTAACTACTGACTAATAAATGACGAACCCTGGAGTAGCTAGAGGAATCTCGTGCTATCTCAACACTCCTCCTCGAATGATATGCTTCCTCGTTAAAAAACTGCCGTGTGCTACGGAGAAAAAGAGTGAAGTTATCATTCGGCTTCTAATTCTGTAAGGGTTCGCATACCAGCTGTCTTGATCAGCTTGCGATGTTGGTGAGCTAGTAGAGCCTTCGTAAGCATATCAACGATATTCTCAGCTGTTGCGACCTTCCTTGCTTGAATCTGTTTTGCTTCAATGAGGTCCTGTATGTAACTGAACAGATGTGGGTTGATGTGCTTTACTCGATCGGCTTTGATGAAGCCTGATGATACTTGTTCGATGCATGCCGCATTGTCTTCGAAAATTGTAATGGGCTCCTCCTTGATCGGTATTCTGCTCATCTGAGAGATGGCGTGCTCCATTTTGGTGAAGATGTAGCCCGTCTGTGACTTCCCGTTCGTTGGGTCAGTCTTAAAATCAGCATCCGTGTAGCCAGTGATGCTGCTGATAGTGTTCTTGCGGTAGTGAAGTCCAAGGTCCTCCGTGCCGCGAAGATAGCGGAGAAGGTGCTTGACGCCGCGCCAATGTCGTTCCGTTGGTTTTTGGTTGTGGCGAGCTAACACGCTGACCGCGAAGGCGATGTCCGGGCGTGTGTTGGTGGCGAGGTATAAAAGTGCTTCCACGGCCGCCAAGTACTTGCTTCGGTCAAGCTCCTCCTCGTCTTCTTCGGCAGGGCGATAAGGGTCATCTTCAGTTTTGCTCTTTCTAATCATCGGAGCGGAGAGTGCGTTTGCATCGGCCATGTTGAATATACTCAACAATTTCTTCACATACGTCTGCTGGTGGAGTAACAAACTCCCATCTGCAAAGTGCTTGATTTGGAGACCAAGACAGTATGTTGTTCGGCCTAAAACTTTCATCTCAAACTTGTTAGTAAGCATCTTTTCTACTTGTTTACTCAATGCTAATGTCCCTATAGAGTTAAGGTCATCAACATAGACCGCTAGAATAACAAATCCTGTTGTATCTTTCAGGACAAAGACACATGGTAGTGCCGGGTGATTCGTGAACCCTTGGGATAGGAGAAAAGATTTCAGGTGATGATACCATGCGCGCCCCGCTTGCTTAAGTCCATATAGGGCTTTTCGGATTTTTAATCCGGAGAATCTCCCATGTACTGGTGGGGTTTGGTTTGTAATAAAACCAAGGGGCGACTTAATATGAATATTGGTATGGAGGTCACCGTATAAGTAGGCAGTGACAACGTCTAGGAGTTGAGTCTCGAGTGATAATTGAACAGCTAGGCTGAGGAGATATCTAAAAGATGTGCTATCCATAACCGGTGAGTAAGTTTGTTCAAAGTCTATCCCCGGTTTTTATGTGTAACCCTGAGCAACTAATTGAATCTGAGTACATTCCCTTGTTCGTCTCTCTTGTGGGTAAAAATCAACTTGTGGCCTATGGGTTTGTCTGTTAGGTCATTCACAAGCGGCCCAAATACACCGCGTTTTCTAAGCGAGTTATACTTTGCATTTATGGCTTTTTCCCAATGGGGCCAGCCAATGCTTTTCTAGGCTTGTACTAACGAGGTTGGATCTGTATCTATGGTTGCTAGATTGGATAGAAACGTCGCGACATTATCCCATGGTGTGTCGTGAGAGGTAAGACTGGTGTGTAGCACCGTACGTGCCCTGGGGCGAGGGGTAGGATTCAGTTTCCTTTTTTTAGCGGGTTCGGGAGGGGCAGGATTTCCCGATCCAGGAACTGGGCTTCTAATGATACGGGGGCCGGAATGAAATCCATCCTGGATTTTATCCGCTAGGTTCTCAAGATTGATTAACTTCCTCACCTCGGAATCGGCTAATGCTGTACGCGGATCAGGGTTCAAGGTAAGCGTCTCTACGGCTTTAAAATTTAATTTTGAGTCATCCGCCTTGGACTGTGAGCTAGGGAATTTGTTTTCTACGAATCTATAGTTCTGAAACCGGGCTTTGTGTATGTCGTCACTATGCGGCAGTTTGTACCTAATGACGCTCGGGGAATCATACCCGAGGTATGTCCCTCGTTGCCGGTGGGGTGTGACTATTTTTTGCTTTGGTTTAGGTACCGGGATCCACACCTCACATCCGAATGTCCTGAGGTGTGCTACGTTGGGGGTTCTACCTGAAGCCATCTCTAGAGGTGACTGGGTCAATAACATGGTAGGTCTAAGACGTAATAGAACAGTTGCGTGAAGGACAGCATGTCCCCAAAAACTGGGTGCTAAGTTTGCATGTATCAGGAGAGGTCTAACTATGAGCTGAACTTTCTTGATGTACGCTTTGGCTAATCCAATCTGGAAATGCTCATAAGGAGCCGAATAGGTCAATTCTATGCCTGACGCGACACAGAAATCCTCAACGGCCTGGGATTTGAATTCCATGGCATTATCCATGCGGAGGAAAGATACGTGGTTATCGGGAAAGTGGTTTCTAAATTGGATAAGCATCGCTAGGGTTTTCGGGAACACCATGTTCCGTGTCGTAAGTAGCGACACCTCAGCATGTCGTCCAGAAGCATCGACAAGAACAAAGAAATACTGAAACTGACCTGATTTAGGAGTGATGGGTCCGCATATGTCGCCATGCAAGCGATGTAGCGGAGCTGGCATCTCGGTCGGGAGTCGCCATCTTGACGGTTGGCGTATGAGTTTGCCTTGTATGCACGCCGCGCACTCCTCGACCCGCTCAACATCACTTGTACATAGGTCGTAACCAATGAGTGTTGGAACCATTTTCCTCATCATGATAGTCCCAGGGTGTCCCAGCCGGCAATGCCAGAGATCTGCCTTGGCGCTCGTGGTCATAAATGACATTTGGACACCCTCCAGGGGTAGGCGTGGGGAATCTTGTCCGCCACCCTCTTCCTCACCTTTGCAGGCGGGGCTAGGTATAGTTCCCATTAAGGGTAACTCATATAGGCCATTGTCTCCCGCATGTGCGGTGGCGAGGAGTCTCTGCCCTCGCCTGAGCTCCAGAACCTCTTCATCATTCCCCACCGCAGTGGAGACGTGGATACAATTGGCCCTAAGGTCTCGGTAGCTGATCAGGCTCCGAGGGGCATCCAGGGCGTACATCGCCTTTTCACAGGTGAGGGGGGCTCCCCCGGGCAAGACTATGTTTGCCCGGCCCTCGCGAAACTTAAGAGTCCGCTTGCCTGCTATCGTGACTATGTCACATGTTTGCCAAGGCTCATTTCGAGTTCCAAACTCGAAGAATGCCTGGTCTTGGAGTATCGTATGGGTGGACGCACTATCAAGCAAAGCTATTCTCGTTTTGCTTGCAGGTGATCCATAGTGGACCATATAGTTTTCAGGATCCATTCCATGAAGTGTAAGAGAGGGGGCATCAAGGGTATGTGTTTCCCTTTTTCCATCTCTTAGTGACTTCAGCTCTCGATACATGTCAACTATGTACTGAGACGCTCTACACTCCTTGACAAAGTGCCCTTGACGACCGCACTTATGACATGATCCCTTCAATACCTTGCCCGATGACTGTGACAAGCTAGACGACTTGTCGGGTCTAGGTTTGTACCTGGGGTTTCGGTTTGAATGATTCCATTCATGTTTTGGGTGCCAGTCTCTCTTGCTCTTCCTCCGTGGTGCCTCCAAAGCGTGAGTTTTCCTGTTGAGATTGCCTGATTTTGGTGGCGGAGTTGGCGTAGAGTTCGACGCTTCCTTTCTTTCATCTCGGTCGCGTGTATCTCCTTGGCGGGGCGTGCTTCGGCATTCTTCAACAACATCTGTTGCTGCTTTTCCGCGTCGAGAAGATAAGACATAAGCTCTGAATGTTGGGTGAACTTCATATTGCGGTACTGCTGCGCTAGAATTGCACAAGCTGGTGGGAAGGTTGAGAGCGTCTTATCTATCATGTCAATGTCGGTGATGGTGTCGCCGCATAGCCGGAGTTGCGCCACGATCCGATGGAGTTCCGAGTTGAAGGCGAGAAAGTTCGGGAAATCAAGGACTCTAAGGCTGATCCAATCGCTGCGTGCTTGTGGCAAGAAGATGGTCTCCTCTTGTTTGAAGCGCGCCTCTAATGCTGTCCACAGTTCCGCTGGGTCTTCCACCTGGATGTACTGTTGACGTAAAGATGCATCGAGGTGTCTTCGCATCATCAGTAAGGTTTGCCACCTGTACGGCGCTGGGATCTCCTTTTCAGGCTCTATCTCCAACGTCGCGTCCAATTCTTCCGCGCAGAGGTACGTCCTCATGTCCACGTTCCAGCCGAGGTAGTTCGATCCGTCCGATTCAAGAGGATCGAAGAAGAGCGGCTGTATGCGGGTGTCTCGTGTGCGTGCGTGTGTCGCCATGACTGTGATCTCTATCTTTTATAATTCTAGCTGGTTGCCGTGATTTGTATCTGACACCCTTCCCCTAATACCCGTAAGCGCAAGTCTGACCTCTACCCAAAGGTGTGTATATGTGAGTCAAAACTGTGCAAGGTCTGAGCTACGGATGAGAAAGACTATGGACACCAAAAAAAAATCAGAGTAAAAGAAAAGAAAAAAATGAATTAACAATGAAAGAGAAAAAAAAATCAGGATATCGAGCAAAAATGTGTTGATAACGTGTTAAGGTAGAGACTTGAGCATGACGAAGTCTAATGCACGAGAGATGGTTCTGGCTTGGTTAGGCCAGGTTTATATACTCAGGGTTACCACGTGGTGGATGGTAACCATTGATTACATCTCTAACCACCTCGGTGAGTGGTTGGTTAATGAGCGTATCGGTGGTAGGTGAGGTTAGTTAGGCTCTTAACTACTGACTAATAAATGACGAACCCTGGAGTAGCTAGAGGAATCTCGTGCTATCTCAACAGTCGTATCGAAGGAGTTTGAATTGTGCGGCTCTCCATTATCACTATTGAAAAAATAGAAACATTATGGCTGCACATTAGTCAAAATGCATGTACGAACAGTTAACGTTCAAAGCACCATTTATTTGATAAATGATATGTTTCTAAACACATATTTATTGTTCAAAATATGATGATGATATTGGACATTTGATAAAACATGTTTGAAATTAAAAATTAAAAATTTGTAGAGCATGAACTCCTTGCACGGAGTCTTTAACCTTGAAGATACAATGACAGTTTTACACCAAAAACACCTCAAAATTATTGGATTCTAGCACAATGAATAAAAAAGGAAACAAAAACTTTTATTTCTAGATTTCACCGTAGGATCTCCATTAAAACTTATATAAACAAAATTTCATAAACTTTGACCACACGGATTGAAAGATTATAATGTTTGAAGTGAAGCATATGGTTCATTTTCTTCCATGCGTGTAGTGGATCAACAGACTTTGACTTCACTTGGTGTCAACATTTTGCACTACACAAGGTCTAAATCCATAACCATCTTGTTAAGCATGATGTTAGTTCCTTGTACACCAATTTTTAGAGGTAGAAAATGGGTTTAGCATATTCAAAACAATTGTGAAAGGAGTGGAAGTTCGGAATTTGTAAATTCACACTGTAATTTTTTGTGAACTTATTATGTTTTGGATTGGTGATCCAAAGGACCAAATGGTCAATAAGAAGGTTTACACCACATATTGTTGTGGAAATTAAAAGTGTAAAATAAAAAGATATCTAGGTTTTAATTGGAAAACAAGAAGTTTTTTTGGTACCTTGCCCAACACTGACTAACAACGTGTGAAAATGTTTGACCTGGGTTGGTATGCTATTTTTCACTAAAGACAAGAACTTATTTTGACAACATCGAGGGAAATAATATTACTTGCAAATACTGAAAATCTCACATTCAACAGAGTGTCCTAGCAAAACTTTTTGGACGTGCCCGACTTGTCTACTCTCCCCATTTGAAATTCGAAACCCTAATTTTTTTTATCAAATGTCCAATTTAGGTAAAAATTGTTTTTCCACTAAAGTCTTTGTAATGCCTTTCTATAGAAAAAATTTCAAAGAGAAATGGTGGAAATTGACACCATAGGAATCTGACCAAACTTTCAAAAAGCCCATCTTTGACACTTGATCCAATAGGGGTTAAATATGCTACACCTCTTCTGCATCCCTAAATACTGGTGTAAATGGAGCTTATATCATTTTAGACATGATGATAATGAATCTAGATCATGTGTGATGTGATCTTTTGAATCCAAGTGAACTGAAACAAAGGGAATCCACTGAACCTAGGGAAGAAAATGAACCATGTTGTCTACTTGCTATTACCAACACCAATTGAACTTATTACAATTGCTAATAAAAAAAAGGTTTGTACATCCACATAAAGGTTATTCTACAAACAACATAGTATAGAAGATTAATCAACAATCAATCTTAAACTTGTATAAAAATAAATATTTACCTCAAGATACGTTGCAAGTGTTAGCGGTATCCGCACTGATGCTTGATGGCGTTCAACATTAAATATCCATTTCGTCGTTGTTGTTGAACATGTTTTCAACCCTTCCCACTTTACCTGCAACACATGCATAAAATTTATATGGTAAACTATGCGATAAAAACTCCTAAGTATCTTCGTATTACATATAGCCCAAAATTTTAATATAATATGTAAAAAGTTTAAACATAAGGAGGAACAAAGCAAAAGGTCCAAAGTTCAAAAGTCAAATTTTGCCTAGTAAACTTGAGGCACAAGGTTCCAACATGGATATAAGGTTTCTATGCAAATCTAGAGGTCATTTGTCTTCTCAGTTTCTAAGGTGAGCTCTCTTGCCATCAAAACCTCAAGGCCATGTGCATTTTTACTCCATTCACTAATTTCTGTCAACTTTGTGTATTGTGTAGATTGGAGGAAATTTGCACATCGAGAAGATTTTTGCAAATTCGGTAAGCTTCTAACTTTGTTTCAATTTTGCATTGAGGGAACTCCGGGGTTAGGTACATGATGATTGAAGTTGAGTCAGAGTTACGATAGTGTTAGATGAGTACCTATATTTGAATATACAAATGAAGACACCAACTTGATGATGTATAAAATTTCAAATTCAACAAAGTTGTATGAATACACAAATAGCAGTCAATAACTAGTAAGTTTAGCCTTTGTACAACTGAAATAACTACACCAACACCACAGAAATTGAAGTAAAGACACTAGCTACTAGAATGGCACTAAACCCTCAGTACGGCACATCACGGCACTACCTTAAACCCTAGCTGCCACACCCAGGCACCCAAACCCTAGCTGCCACAACCAAACCCTAGCCGCGGCACCCAAACCCTAGCTGCCACACCCAAACCTTAGCTGCCGGAACCAAACCCTAGCCGCCGATCCCATGAAGTTCGCGCAACACCTCATGGAGTAACCATAAACTAGAGGTGTGCGCGCGCACACCCCCAACTGCTGCTGCTCTTGCATCCATCCAAAAACGTTGTGGCTAAAAACAGTAAGGACCTTCGTAAGTTTCCGATGCGTGTCACCTCTTGACGATGAAGAGGAAGAGCTTCAAAAGTGTAGGGTTTCCATTCAAATAAACACCTCACATTGAAGCCCAGCGCAACAGCCCTTGAAGTCTACCAGGTCGTCGGCCGAGGTTGAAGGCGTCAAATTGCAGGCGTCGCAGGCGCGGCCCAACCCTCACATCGCCGGCGCGGCGTAGGCCCTGGCGCTCCAGAGCGCGGCACAGCGCTGGCGCTGAAGAGCGTGG